>NAGG01000537.1:0-46589 GCA_003031705.1 Calonectria naviculata
GAGTCGAGGGGGGAGAAACGTCTGCCCAAATGAAGGGATCGACCGGGTCATGTTTTTCCATTTTTCCCGTCCGCTCGACTGCCGTCGCAAACCCGCCCCCAGATGGAGTGCAACCCCCCTAGCGCCCCGGCAGCCCATTTAGCAGGCCTCCGGAGCTTTTCTATCAGGAACGCGGCTGTCTCGGGGCAGGGATCTTGTTTGGCCCCCGGCCCGGCGCCCCTCCAATGCCCTTCTGGCTGAATTAGGTAATCAGGCGGTTCGTCCACTGCCCTGAAGCACGCGGGGACGAGGAGAGGGGTACCCTATAGACTGGACGGAGTATAAGTCAGTTTCCGGGACACGGGGGCTGGAAAGTCTGAATTTATTCAATGCAGATCAGGGTCTCTTCATTGTTGCGTCATGCGTCACTGTGGATGGAACGTTCATGCTAAATGGCCATCTGCTGATTAGTCCGCATGGATTTTATTTTTTTGGTAATCATTCGCTCTGATGGCATTCAGCCAAAATGGTGAGAGTACATCGATAATACAAAAAAGCCACACCAAAAAAAAAAAGAGAAGAAAAAACATGGTTTGGTACATTTTTGAGCCCGGGCCGAAGCCAAATTAGCCATCAGTCTGAGGTTCACCCTAATAGGTCTGTCTGCTGGTCTGCTGGTCTGCTGGTGTTGTCATAATTCGTCCACGCTGGTTTTCGCTAAATCAATATTTATTTCCGTCCCGGTCATTCATACGTTTCGTCCGGAGGCTGAAACCGTCCGAAAATCTGCGTTGGTCGTTTTGATCGTCTGCTCGTTTCACGCCTATCTGGGGAATAAAAAGGCCATTTCATTGCTGTCGTCGGGCGTCGGTCGCGGCCATCATCAGGGCCACCTCTTGCATGTCCTTGTCGTGCACCTGGGGCTGCAGCTGGGGCTGGCGCGGATACGCGCATGACGGCCAGAAGACGTCGCACCACTCGCTGGGCCCATCCTTGATGTCAAAGTAGACGTACCTGGCCTGGAACTTGGTGTGCTGATCAATGCCCGTCCCGAGCCTGTATTTAGCCAGAGTGCTGCTCTGCCGTCGGTGGTACCGTGCCGTGGAGGGTGACGGCCGGTTAAAGTTGCGAAAATTGTTGTGATGTAAGAGGCTCTGGACTTGGGCCCGATCGGCCTCGCGGAAGCGGTTCTCCGCCCGCCATGCGTCAACCGTTTGCTTCGGTGCGAAATTCCATGAGCTGTTGCCCATTTTGAACACGCGGAGCGCCTTCATTGAACTTCGCCAGCCCCGGAGCACCTGGTGCCAGCGCATGGGGAAGTCCTCCTGGGTGATGTCGAAGTCGTAGGTGTCCTCCTCGTCCATGCCCTCGATGCGGTAGTAACCCTCGTTTGATACCCTCACATCATTGCCATCGGCATCCTTGCCCACGACCCGGGTGCCGTAGTCGGCGGGCGCTTGGTGCCTGGCCTGGATCATGATGGGACACTGGTCCAGATAGAGTTCTTCGAGACCGCCCGAGGCGTTCAGCTGGCCGAGCGATGCGATCCAGTCGAATTGCCACTCGTGACTGAAGACATATTTGCCCAGCGCTAGCACCTTGAGCTGCGGGAACCCAGAATCTGGGCCGTTTCCTGGGCGGACAGCACGGAAATCCATCCGCGGGTTCCAGCCCCAGTAGTCGCGCGAGTAGAGGGATAGCACTCGCAGGTTCCCGGCAATTGATGGAGAGAGCCATGTGCGCGGCAGGCTCTCAAACATGTCGTACTTTTCCCTGAACCAAAGGGCCGATTCGGGCTGCTCTTCGCCGTCGTAGTCATTCTCGACCACTTGCTGGGTGATGCATAGCCTCAGGTCGACCAGACTTGTCGATGAGAGGACCGTCTTGAATACTTCAGACTCCGTAAATCGCTTGTCGTTAAAATCTGCCAAATTGGAAACTGTGAGCTCCTTAATGGGGAGCGGCCCCAAATTTGAGACCTCGGGAGGGGCCGTCTTATAACTGGTGTCAAAGTCATAGCCCAGCAGCTTTCCATCCATAAGCTCCTGTCGCTCGGCAGACCAGGTGCCTGCTATGCAATGAAATACAGTATCTAGCACGCGGTATCGGAAATCGTCCGTCTCCGTGTCTGAGCCGTCCGTGAAGACATGTTTCGTGTGTTGGTTGAAGCGGAGGTGGACAGCCGTGAGGTTGCGGAAGCTGCACAGTAGCGGCAGGGCATTGAGGAAATGTTTGGGGAGTTTAAAGGTGAAGTCGGTGCTGGGACTTGATGCGGCGCCGAGAGAGGTATCGCAGGTGACTTCGCGGACGTAGTGGCAGAGGGTTGGGGACTGAGCGACCGAGGCGAAGTAGTCATGATCGGAGGTGACGTCTCTGGCCCCAAGACGAACATGCTGAAAGGCCCATTTTGTGGCAATTGCTCCGAGGTTGCGGTTAACGAGGCGCAGGCTGCGGAGCGACTCGGTGGGCAGCACGCTAAAGACGAGGTCGACGACTTCGGGGCAGATGCCGTCGAGGCCGACGACGGGTGGACATGGCGATGGTTCCTCGAGCATCTTGAGGCGAATTAGCGAGTAATTGGAGAGGCAATGCTGGGACGGCGGTGGGAGGTGAAAATGCAGTCAGACGGTATCTTGGCCCTCTCCTTTTTGATCACGGGGACGGGCTCTAAGAAGAGTCAGGGGACCGGAGCATTATGATGGCATGGCGCAGGGCTGGTGGAGGCTGACGTCGCTAGCAGCTGGCGTTTAACCAACGGACGCCTGGCCAATGCCCGGGGGAGCAAAGCGGAACGCCTTTTGTGGCGCAAAACATTTGAGGGGGTGCAACTCTAGACGGGGATTTAGGATTTGGGAGGGGAGGGGCGGGCCCGGGCCTCAGTTGTGGCCCGGAGAAGGGTTGAGATGGGAATGGATATGCGGTGATGGGATGCGTGGTGTGTGGTGCGTGGTGTGTGGTGCGTGGTGGGTGTGGTGTGGTGGATGAGGTGTGCTGTGTGCTGACAGTGCAGGAGGATCTGTGTACAGGCCTCAACATCCAACGTGGATGCACAGCTGAACGGCCCACGATAAGGAAATGAAAACAAAATGAAAAAGGGTCCAGACTCACGCTCGACTAAACCACAATCAACCTGCTCGACGGACTCACCGACCCGCCGTCGTTCTCGACGCTGGGCCCGCTCATGAAGGCATCCCCGACCAGCCGGTACGACATAAACCCGTCTCCGTCCTTCTCCCTCCGCATCACCATGGCCGCCCTTGCCCCCCGCACCCACACAATGGCATCCCCCGTCTCAGCCGCCGCCGGAACAAGCCCGATGCCGTCCCCTCGGGTCCGGCAGAAGCGCCGTCTGCTCAGCACGCTCCTCAGCGTCTCGTCAAATACCTTGACAGACGCCGCGTTGGCTTTCTCGGCTGCCACAGCATCATGTGCTTGCACGCCCTCGATCTCGCCCTTGGCCTTGCCCTCGCCGTCGCCCTCGTTCTCGTTCTCGCCCTGAGGAGCCTTCAGGATGCGAGACATGGCATAGAACCCACTCAGTGGGTTGAACGCGCGACCGCCGCCCCCGAGCAGCGTTGTCTGAAGCTGAGACAGCGCTGTATTTGCCTTTGCGTCGGCGCCAGCGCCCGGGTTCAGCTGCTGCTTGCACGCCATCGCCATCTCTTGCGCCCGCTCGTACAGCTCGCGGATCGCCCTGTCAATCTCGGACGCCGTCGCCGCCGACTCGCCGTACCGGAATGTGTTTGGCACAGCTGGGCTCAGCTCCGCAATGTCGTCGACCACATGGCCCGGCACCACCAGCGCCCGCGCGTTGCCTCTCGCGAGCCTAAACGTCTCGTCCCGCGGGGACTCGTCCCTCTGCAGCGCACCCAGTGACACCCACGATGCGTCCCGGCAAAAGTTAAACGTCTGCCAAGACGTGTTGAAGCTCCAGTCCGGCACCCAGCTGGGCAGCTCCCGCTCTGGCGCTGACCGACTCGTGCCCGCATCGCTCAGCAGCTGCAGGCCGCGCCCCTGCTGCACGAAGAAGGATGCATACTCGACGTAGACGTCGTCGACTGATTTGGCATAGTCGGGCAACGGTGACTCGTCCCGGTCCGCCGCCAGCCCACGGAACGCGTAAATCTTGTCCCTTGGATCTGTCGCGCTGAGACTCCGGAACGAGACCAGCAGATCGAGCAGTCTGGGCCGCTGTCGATCCCTCCCGCTTCGCTGCACGTCACGCATATTAGTCATGTTCATCTTTCCCACGTACGCTCCCAGATCGACCTGCTCGTTGGCTGTGACGCTATTCGCCACCGCTACGTCAGCCCAATCGTACAGCTGCTCATTGTACATCACAGAGACATTGTTGTGCCCGGCCGCCACCTCCTGCACGATCCAAGACCTGGTGAACCATTCTCTGGATCGCATCGCCCGCCACCCCGACCACGCCTGGTGATTGGCTGCTGGGATTCCAAACTTTGCAAACTCTCGGTTGTCGAGACCCGGCCTGTCGGGACGGACAGCCTCTAGCAGGCGTCCCGTAGAGGCGAGAATCTTGACGAGGATTGCCGGATACACTTTGCAAGCGCGATGTTGTTGTGAGGGCTTGGAGCAGTGGTTTCCCAGGTCAACAATCACTTTGGCTGCCCGCTGGTAGATTTCCCCCATTAGCACGACCTGTTTACTTTTTTCTTGGTTATCTTGCTGGTTGATGCAGACAGCATCGGCCCACACAATTAGGTGTCCACGTCGGCGCAGCTCGACGAGTGCAAAGCGGAGGTTCTCTGTGCACACGATATACCGCCCATCACGCGTGCAGACCATCCACGGCGGGTGCGTCGGGCCCCATGTATATGACAATGCCACAAATGGCGGGCACTCGTCGAGTGGAAAGTGACAGATGTCAGCGACGACTGTGTCTTGGTCCGAGGTGGCTGGTAGCAGTTTGAGCAGCCGGATATGCGGCCGGTTGTTGGGCAGCGGCATATACTGATATTTGGGCTGCATTATGCCCACCACCTCCTTTGCCTGCTTGCGGATGAGAGCATCAGTAAGCGTTTCGTGGTGTTTGACATCTTCGGGGTTGTGCTTGTTGACAGACACAGCTGGCACGAAGAATGCTCGAGGGCCCTTTGATGACAGGACCATGGAAAGCACCTGGTGTAGGGGCCTGGGCACATTGAGTAGCCTGTTATTGCAAATCAGCGCCACCTTGTCTGGCCAGGCCTCGCTGGTGAGGCCTTCCCGAATGTCCAGATAGTGGTAAACGGGATTGTCAGCTAATGACACCTCCCGCATCCGAGTCATCAGCAGCCCATTCTTGTGATGGCCTGGTGGTGCCAACTCTAGCAGCCGTATCGAGTCGCTGGTTCTGAAAGGCTGAAAGCTGTAAGATGGCGCCACAGAGACCCTTTGGGCCGCCCTCTGAAATATGGCAGCCAGTAGGCGCTGCTGGTGTGCCGTCTCATCCTTGTCTTCCAAGTTGACGCAGACTCGTGGCGTCCACACGCTCGGGACGGACCCTTCTTGGTGGCTTCTGTTCCGTAGCGTGCACAGGAAAAAGTAAGTATGCTCCGAGACTGGTAGCAGCGTGTCGTTGCACCGGACGGCGTGGTCCAGCTCGGCGTCCTCCTGGTCAACGGGCTCATGGACGACATAAGGCGGCGGCGCATCCAAGGACACGGTTTCCAAGTTGCACTCGACGAGGTCAAACAGCGACTCGGCGGGCTGGATGGTGAGAAGCCTGATAGCCAAGGATGGTTTGTTGCCCAGCTTGTCGTAAGTGAAGGCCCCGCACTCCGGTCCAAGGGTATCCATACTGGGCAGAGCAGACTAGCGGCGGATAAATGTAGAGCTGGCACGAACCCAAACTGGTGACGGTGCCAGGATCGATAAGGTGAGACTGAGTAAGAGCTCAATAAAGTGTGGCGTCCTTTCTTCAAACTGATATTGTCAATTTCGACGAGGTTGAGTCGGGCTTCTCCGCACGAGACGGGTTTTGGGGGCGGGACGAGGGAATTTTCAGGCTGCCGCCGAAAAGACGCTGACCCATTATCCGGCCAAGTGTTAGTGAGCAGTCACATCCATGTTGCACAAACAATTGTTTCTGCGCCTCTAATGCTGAAATTGGCATCGTTAGTTGCTTGAAACCGCTTGTCTCGACTGTCATTTCATTGCAAAAATTGCAGCGGCTTTGGTCAAGCGACTCTGGCAATGTTCAATCGAGCCAACCTTTCGTTGACTAACTATCACATGGCAGCCCAAAGTACCAATTGCTGTACTCGACAAAACCCTGCCGCGAGTCCAGAACCACTGAAAATACTTCAATTTGCTAGCAAGTGCTTTATGTTACACTAACTATGGATACAGCTGCCGGATGAACCGTGTACATGTCTGAATGGCTCTGCTGCGTCGAATTTTATCTAGAATTTGCTTCAATTCAGCACCGCAAATCGCGGTTAAACATTGGCCTCGTTTGCCACATTAGCAGTAACCTTTGCTCTAATGGGCTTCACGAATTGGCTTCCCGTTTAGCTTCTTAATGCGGATAAGAACCCCGATTAGGCCCACTTCCTGGTTCGATCGATGACGATTTCTTGCATTTACTTGCCACGTTGTATCTTACTCCATTGTAATATCCACTATTTCGTGTTTGTTGCTCTCTAGAACCTCGCTATTCGTCAACCCTAAGGGAAAGACTCCCCGATAAGAAAACATGCGTCTCTAGTAGTGGGCCGGATAACATCCGGCACCCCAGCCCCCTGGATTTCTCAAATCAGATCTACCCTTTGTGCTTCTCTGCGGAGCGGGCTAAGGCGAGTATTTTTGGTTGTGCAGAAGCGTCTTGGCGCGGCAATGCTTAAGAACGCTTGCTCAGTGGATGGGCCGTATTTCACAATGCCTTCCTCTGGCTCGAGCATTCACATCTTAGGTGAGCAAACTTGGCAAAGAGTTTAAGTGGAAAAGGCCGCATTGAGTTATTCTGGAGCCCATTTATTGTTTATTCCCGTAAGATTGTGTCTCGGCATCTTCACAAAATTCTGATGTGAGGCCTCATGCGAGCACTCTGATCCGTCCTCCGAGACACCGTGTATGCAGGCTTGAACTGTATTTAGAGCTTTATCTGCTGCTGGACAGAATTTAATGACTTGGTATCTTGTCTACCCTTTGGATCTATGCGAGAGAGCTTAAGCGTGGCATGTACTAGATATGTTGTCGTACTCTCTCCTGTACCGCGTCGACCATGTAACCCCTCAAGTACAGCAAGCTTCCATCAGCAGATGTGAAAATTTTACAAATATTGGTGCCCCAATTATTGAAAGGTCGAAGACGGGCTTGTAATCAGTCAGTGGATCACAATACCCGGGGGTTCAGGGTGAGGCACTTACGTAAGAATCGAGCGACGATTTGAGGCCTGGGTCTCCATTGCTGCAGAGATGATAGGTGCGAGGTAGAGATAATTAGATATTATTATTTTGTGGCAATTTTAATAGCAAATTAATTGTTATGGATTTCTTAGAGAGCAAGATGGTATCTAGGCTCGAAACCCTCACACCGCTGAGCTAAGTTCGACAATGCACAGAGTTGGTCTTTCGGATCGCCGTAACTGGACCGAACTGCAGAATTTCCGCCGCCATGATATCTGCCCATAAATCCTCTAGGTTTCAAGTACTATCAGATCCATTGAATCAACCCTCCAGTATCCCGCATCTGCTAGAATACGATGTAGCAGAGATTCGACACTGCTGTCCGCTAGGTCATTTCGATCAATGGCCATATAGCTGGGTTGGACTACACAGGAGTATTGGAGCAATGAGCTCTGACATTATATTATCTAATTATCGCCATAAAGAGGTCTAGATATACCAACTCTAATCAACTTGATTATTGTCCATTTGCCTAACTCGATTGTGTCTCTCGAACATCTAGGAGTACCCTGTATGAATGTTAGCAAAAGTTATTTATAATGCATCAAGCCCAACTGACCATCTTAAAGTCCAAAGCGGAGTGCCATTCAAGCGTAAACAGGTTCCACGACTGCCGTTATTATCTGGGGAAACATCGGCCGATGACCAGCCGTCGTCGCCAAACTCTCTTGTCCTTTCCCGCAACAATTTAGCAGCCAGAGTCGTGGCCAAGCCTCGTCGACGATATTCAGGCTAGTTTCGATCAAGTTAGCTTCTAGAAACTCTTAAAATTCATCATGTATCAAACCTCGCAATGAAGACTCGCAAGTGACCCATCCGGACCTATCACAAAGTAAGCATCTTTCTTTTCATCCAGTTTCTCCGACATACAAAGAAATGCCCATGATATCGGCGTGCCATCGTCAAGCTTAATCATCAAACTCGGCATTCTAGATAGCCCCTCGCTGTATAGGCATCAGTAACCCATTCTCCGAGAGACCCATCCGAGTACTCACACTGTCCGGGGGATATCCGTCCGAGAAATGACGATACGGCAATCGTCTTTAGTGGCAAACCCCCAGTGCATCCCGTCAGGTAGCGGAACGTCAGTGTTTGGTAGGTCTTCCGCCTTGAAAAGCCACTTGTCATATAAGCCGGTGGGCCTGTTTGTGATTCGACCGCTCTTTTCCAGGAGAGCTCGAACTGACGAGTGAAGGGTTCCAACAAGGACGGAACCAGGGTATGCCAATTCATTGCCGTAAACTTGGGCAGAAATAACTACCTCACCGACAAGTGCGCTCAATTGCTCCTCATAGTATACAGCTTGTTCGCTAGCAGCTTGCTCATCGTCTTCAAGTGTGGAGTACAGCCACATTTGAGTGTCGGGGCCGCCTGCGATGTTCAGATATGCAGCTGCAAATCTCGTTGCTGCTTCTGGGGCGTCATTTTCGTCACTCTTGTCATATACAAATATGACTTTTTCCGTTGGCTTGGAATTGCCCGGCCACTTTGAGTACTGAAGCCGCCTTAAGACTGGCAATGAAAATGGCAGGTGGCGCCTTAGGAGTTCTAACAACCACTCGGGGGCGGATTCGAACGTTGAAACAGCTGTTGACATGTTGTACCGCGTGTTGTCCAAGAGTATGTTTTGGCAAGAGGAGAGATGCGGAGTGCGGAGATAATAAATGAAAACGAATGTCTTGCGTGACTCATTGGCTCGGCAGAGGAGGGTAAATCTCGGTTATTGTTCTAAACAGTGGATTGGCGATGCTGGTTCAGATGGATTATTCAAGACACCTGGAGTTGAGGTTCGGCAAGATTTTTGTCCATTTAAATTTTTTCAATTTTTGCCAATCCTTCCACCGTCAGCAAAAGCTTTTTGGTGTTGGAATATTTGGCCTATGCGGCTAGCTATCAGCGGGTACTTTTCACCTTATTTTAAGTGTGTGCTGCTAAGTTTGCCGAGTCTTCAATCAGCGAGGTCAAATATACCCTAGTTCTCCAATTGAGTCGTAGTTTATGTACTGTGTGTCGGATTGAATATGCTACAAAGCCGCGGGTATAGGGCCGACCAGATGGGTGATTTGCATCGATATTTACTGTTACCAGTAAATAACTTGACATGCGAAGATGTTCTACCCACTTGAGCTAAGAGCGGAGTCAAATGGCGTCATACTGCTGGGAACCTACACGAATAGATAAATAGTGTTGATATCCCTCATTCTGTGCTCACAAATTTCCATTTCTACCGTGGGTTAATGTGACTCAGGCCCTCATGCCCGGTGGTGAGTAAGAAACCATTGAATTACTGCGTATTTTGAGAGTTTAATTGACGGCCACCATATGCACACCTGACATTCTGGCCGGAGAAATATTAGGACGCGGCGATTCTTCCCGCTGACCCACTCCATATTTAACTTTTCTAATTAACTCGTAGCTTCTGGTGCAATTCGGACCAGCAAGTCGCCTTTCTCTATGGAATTGCCGGTGGATGTGGCGACTTCGCTAATCTGTCCACTGATGGGAGCGCTGACATTGACATCCTGAATTGATTAGCATGTTATTCTCGAGAAATAGCATATTTACAAAGGGTTAAAGCCTACTTACCATTTTCATCGCACTGACTGTTGCCACAGTTTGGCCAGCTTTTACTTCTTCTCCAGTTTTGACCATTACTCGGACAACACGTCCCGTCATTGGGGAACCCACTTCACCCTTTATCTGGGGGTTGGCCTTTTGAGACAGCCTTTTTGGAGTGGCTGATTATTTCCCGTTAGTATAAAGAAATATTGTGACAACATAATCACCTAGAGACCATCGTGGTGGCCGACTTACCTTTGTCATCTTGTACAGTAACAAAACATACTTCCCCATTGAGCCGGAAATAGACATCTCGCTTTCCAGTATTGGGGTCGGGAAGTCGAATTGAAACCACCTCGGCAATTATTACTCGACCACTCTCGAGTTTCAGTTGTACTTCCTGTCCAATCTTTGGCGGCGAAAGAAAATCGGGAGTGCGAAGTGCGGTCAAGTCGCCAAAATTCTGCCGTGCCTCTCGGAAGTCCATATATACCTCTGGGTACATCACATAGCTAGCCACATCGTATTCGGTCACCAGACTGCCAGGGAAACTTGTGGAGATGTGTTGGCGAATACTCATAAAGTCAACTGGCGCTAACAACAGGCCTGGGCGTTGCTGGTAGGTGCCTGGTCGACCACGCAGCACCTGTGTGCGGAGGGGTTCCGGAAATCCATCAAATGGCTGACCCATGAGTCCTTCAAAATATTCAATGACAGACTGAGGGAAATCAAGTGTCGATGCGTGCTGTTGTATGTAATCTGCAGAGACTTTGCGGTCAACCATAAACTGTGCCAAATCCCCCACCGCCTTCGACGTTGGCGTAGCCTTGATGATATCGCCAAGTAGATGATTTGCATCCTCATAGGCTCTCAGAGTCTCTTCCCACTGATCCCCTAATCCATTTTGACGGGCCTGGAAAACAAGGTTGGAGTATTGGCCTCCAGGAATTTCATGTTTATAAACAGTAGGATCAGGAGACCGCAAGTCAGCGTCGAATCCGGCGTAAACTAGTCTTAGTCGAGCCCAATAAGCATCAATGACTCGTATGTGATCCAACGACAAGGCCGACTCAAATCTCGTATGCTGGAGAGAAGCCACCACGGCACTCATTGCAGGTTGCGATGTAGATCCGGAAAGACTATCGATAGCCGTATCCACAATGTCAGCCCCCTCTTCAACACATGCAAGCATTGTTGCAGCCCCTGTGCCATTGTTATCGTGCGTGTGCATGTGGATTGGTATGTCTGGGTATTTCGCTCGAATTGTGCGTACTAGCACCCGACCTGTCGCTGGTTTCATGACACCTGACATCGACTTGATAGCAATTATATGAGAACCGTATTCAACAAGCCGGTCAACAATGCCCATATAATATTCCAGGTTATACTTGGTTCCTGATTCGAGCATGTCGCCAGTGTACATGATGGCACCCTCAACGAGACCGCCTGCCTCATGGACGGCCCCGATGCCGATTCTCAGATTTTCCAAATCATTAAGGCTATCGAAAACCCGGAAGATGTCTATCCCGGTGTCTTTTGCTAGTTTAACAAAATGGAAGAGGGCGTTATCCGGGAGCCTGGGAATTTGTTTGTCAGCTTCACAAAGATGGAGAAAGAAGCAAATTTTGCTTACGCTGAATAGGCAACCCCATTGGTACTTCTCAAAAGCATTTGAAATGGTATGTTCCTGGACTCGTGATTTGATTAGACTACGTGTTTGAAAATAAAACCGAGAAAAAAAACATACGGAACCAGCTTTCGGAGCTTGCGCTACGGTTGCATGTTAGCACAACTCTATCCAACAATAGTGCCTGGGAAATTCAAGGGTAAGACAAACCAAGCGTTGCCATGGATCTTCGAATAAAAATCGTAGCATCACGTCGAATGTGGCACCGCCCCAACACTCCAGACTATACATATCTTGGAACGCATGGCTGACGTGCTTCGAGATGGCTTCGAGATCTTTGCTTCGTACTCTGGTTGCGAGGAGAGATTGCTGACCATCTCGCCAAGTTGTGTCTGTAATCAAAGTACGACCATGGGCTCTGATCTGGCGTGCAAACTCGCGAGGGCCTTCTCGTAAGAGGGTTTCGCGCCATCCCTGGCGGCATGGCTCAGCGGTGTTGATCTCGTTTCCAGATTCCGGATCAATAAGTTTATTAATGATGATATCACGCGTGAGCTGTGGTGGTTTCTGTATTCTATTGTTAGGGGAGAATTTGGAAATCGTATTCCTGGTACTGCTTACTGTTTGGCCTTGAATTCGGCTTCCGTTGACAATGGCGCCTGCAAGAAATCGCATCAAGCCCTGCGCTGGGCTGTTTTCATCCTTGGTATGGGATATTCCCGGCGTATCGTCTATAAATGAAGTCCAACAAACTCCTGTATTAAATGCGGGATTATCAAGGATGCGGATCAAGAAGGCGATGTTGGTTTTGACACCATTAATTTCCAACTCCGTTAGAGCTCGAACTGACTTCCTGACGGTTGATTTGAAGTCAGAGCCGGAGCAAATGCATTTGAGCAAAAGCGAATCATAGAACGGGCTGATTTGAGCTCCCAAGAAACAGTCACTGTGGTCCAGACGAACACCCTTGCCGATTGGTAGACGACACCCACCGATAGTACCAGTATCTGGGCGAAACCCTTCGGACGGAATTTCGGTAGTTACTCGACATTGGATTGCGGAACCTCTGATCTTGATCTTTTCCTGCGTCAGTCCTAATTCTTTTAGAGTAGCCCCGCAGGCAATGCGCAACTGTGCGGCAACAATGTCGATACCGGTGATTTCCTCAGTTATGGTATGCTCGACCTGGCTGTCAAACTGCTTCAGTTCCTATTCCTCTTGTTATGATTGATGACGTACATTCGAGGGTTCATTTCCATGAAGTAGAACTCATCACCCTCGACGAGGAACTCTACCGTGCCGGCATTCTCTATGTCACGGGAAGTATTAGCTGCCTTGGGCGTAGATAAATTGCTCCGGGGACAATGACTTTCCATAGTTCAAACCTTGCGCTAATCGGACTGCGGCATCGAGAATCCCTTGTTTTACTGTGTGCGAAATGTTTATGGCCGGTGCAAATTCGATTACTTTTTGGTGCTTGCGCTGCACGCTACAATCTCGCTCAAAGAGATGGACATGATTCCCATGTCGATCACTGAGAACTTGGACCTCGATGTGCTTGGGGCGGTGCAGGTATCTGCGAAAAAGATTATTATGACTCCACTCGTTGTGCTGGATAATCATAGCACGTACCTTTCAATAAAGACGGCGTCATTGCCAAATGCGGCACCCGCTTCGGATCGAGCTGCATCGATAGCTTCTGCAAGCAAGTCCTTGTTGTGCACCACTCGCATCCCTCGGCCACCGCCTGGACACGTCAGAAGATCTGGCTCGAATCGGAAACAGTACTCTCACCTCCAAAGCTAGCCTTTACAAGAATAGGATACCCGTATCTGGGGAAAATTGCCTAGTTAGAGACATATGCTTATGTGGCCACAAGCGGATAAATTCAGCATGTATGTAAGATGTCAGGATGACGTACCTGTCGCCAAATTCATGCGCCTCTTGCAGAGTAGCCACAGGGCCATCGGTCCCGGGAATCGTCGGAATATCGAAGCTTTGAGCAATCTTTCTTGCTGTGACTTTGTCGCCCATTTTCCGAATAATTTCAGCAGGCGGACCGACAACTGCAATCCTTAGTCGCCGACCCCTATTGCTAGCATGAAAAACACTAACAAGTAAGGCCTGCTTCGCGAACTCGAGTCGCAAACTCGGCATTTTCCGACAGGAATCCGTAGCCGGGGTGGCTTTTCTTTTATCAGCCTATTTGTATGATCTTTGGGGCGAAGTGTAATTTACATCAAGTCCGCTTGGTGTTGTTTTGCAATATCCACAATTCGCGCGCTGTCCAGGTATGCATCCCTAGTCGGCAATAGTGAGCTCTCCCTATTCAAAACAAAGAGCCTTCTCGTTATTCAGACATACAGTGGACCGACATTTTTATGCTCGTCAATCAAGCAAGATTCATCGGCCTCTGAGAATAATTAGCATAGTGATCATCACCATGATCAGAAACCTAGAGGAAACAAGAAACTAACTTTGGTGATAACCAGCGAATCTATCCTCTGCGGAATAAATAGCCACCGTTGGAATACCCAATTCTTGAGCAGCCGTTATGATGCGACTGGAAATCTCGCCTCTATTGGCTACGAGGAGTTTGTGCTGCTGCATGTTTTTGGGTAGACGTTGCAAATACAGGTGTAATACAGACAATACAACTGCACGCTAAGAGTATAAGATATTTTCGATTCGGCAATTGTCGCTCTTTTTGGGAACTGCCAGTCTTTGTATAGATATATATGGTCGAATCTCCGCTTTGTATCTTGGACATGTGAAAATACCGACTTGCAGCCACCAAAGAAGGAAATCGTGGAGATCGGCGTTTCCATCCTATTCTGTCATGGCGTACTGCATTGAGTGGTCACCGACCGGTCAATCTGTGCAGTTTGTGCCGGACGGCAAGTGCACAATTATGCAATGCAACTGCACATATTACCCTCCAGCCTATCAGCGAGTGTGCTTCCCAACTTGGCGCTACCATTTCATCTGCAAAAAGACAAAAACGTCCATGAGAAGTTTCGCATACCAAAGTGAACCTATGGATACAGCGCAAATTTACCGGGCGGTTTCTTGGCCAAAGTCCACGTGCTCATTTCGCGACAAATAACCCGGGTAAATGATGCAAATGTGAGATTGCATGGCGTGAAAGGGCCGCAGAGTATCAACGAGACAATGCCGAAAAGGTGTTGCAAAAAGCAATGTTGGGCCAAGCTTCTAGTACCAAAACCTCGGCCTAAATTTCTTGGGCCATGGAATGTGCCCGATAGCCAAGATGTAATGACGTAAAAGAAGCTGTCCGCCCGCGCTTGGTTTCATACTTCTTGTTGCCATGCCGCGATTACCACGCTCAGATGACAGCTCCTTTGGCGAGGGCACGGTAGAAATGTCTCAACCGCACCAGCTCAAAGCTCCGGCCGTCTTACGTCGTGTACTGAGGCATAACCAATTACGTTGCTGCGAGCATGGCATAGGCGCAGTGATGAGCCGCTGGCTTTCCTAGTGCAGCCAGCTGAATGTAATGTTTCAGCGCCACATGTAAATCACAACAAAGCTACACCGTAAAATATCCCACTCAGTGTGGCAGAGCTCGATCAAAATTGCTTTTGGGATAAACATTCGCATTCTTTAGGAAGTGTAGTTTCAGAAATTAGACAAAGGCCAGAGGCTGGCATAGGACGGATGATCAGTTGTGTAATAAAAAGATACCAAGAAGCCCCCGCTGCTGAATTCAACGTCAAGAACCCTGAGCATACTCTATCACCAAAATCCTTTCCTTAAAACAAAATTCTACATTGAATTCTTTATATCTTGGTTGAGACATCTCGAGAAATATCGTGATGGAGCGCCATGACTGTAAAACAAGCGTCCTGTCCAAGCATACAGTGAGGACGCCCCTCCTAGCATCGCACAACAAGCATGCGTCTCGGATCGCGAGTCACGTATCTTCCGGCAATGACGAAGAAAGAACAGTGGTTTCCCAGGAGATGTCCTTTGTCAGACTCAGTCTGATAATGTGCACCGCCTGGTTTGGTGTCTTCCTTGGAGCAATCGATTCGACAATCATAGCGACTCTTTCTGGCCCAATCTCAAGCGAATTCAGCTCACTCCACCAACTGTCATGGCTTGCTACGGCGTATTTGATTTCGAATGCAGCATGCCAGCCCGTGTTTGGCAGGCTGACCGATATTTTTGGGCGTGGCCCAGGCCTAGTCTTTAGTAATGTTGTTTTTGCAATTGGAAATCTCCTCTGCGGAATGGCCACGGATCAGTACACTATGATAATGGGACGCGTGATTGCAGGTGTTGGAGGAGGTGGTTTAATCTGCATCGCCACTTTCCTGGGCTCCGATTTGATTCCACTTCGCAGACGCGGATTATTCCAGGGCATTGCCAACCTATGGTATGGGTCTGGTGCCATGTTTGGTGGTGTTGTTGGCGGTTTGCTTCACGACCACACCAAAATGGGCTGGAGGCTCGCGTTCCTGGTCCAGGTGCCTCCAGCCTTGTTGTCAGCAGTTGCTGCGCTCATCTTGATCCAGCTGCCTCCCAAGCAATCTGAAAAGTCATATCTTTCCCGTATAGACTTTTTTGGAGTGTTTTTGACGATTGCATACTTGGTACTCTTTCTTCTAGGACTTACATGTGCCGGAAATATCGTGCCATGGACGCATCCCCTTCCACTAACAACTATTCCGTTGTCCATAATTTTATTTGTGGTCTTTATATGGTGGGAAAACAAAGCCACGCAACCAATTATCCCTGTCAAGCTGTTACTGGACCCAACTGTCCTCTCTTCCTGCCTTCTCAGTCTTTTTTCTGTCATGATTGCGATGACAGCAATGTTTTACGTTCCGTTGTATCTTCAGGTGCTTGGAAACTCTGCCACCACGGCGGGGCTGAAACTGCTGTCTTCGCCGATAGGTGTGCCGTTAGGGGCGATGAGTGTGGGGTATCTAATGAAAAGGACAGGCAAGTATGTGGGACTGACCCTCACAAGCATCGTTGTCTTGTCTGCCGGCGTGGGTCTGTTCACGCTTCAGAGCAATACCAGTCCAGCTTGGTTGACTTGTTTGGCATTGTTTTTCGTTGGAGGTGGATATACAGCTGTGTTGACAACGACTCAAATCGCTTGCATTGCTGCCGTGGATCATTCTAACCAAGCGGTTGTCACTTCCGCCATATGTAAGTATCAAGCTCCAAGAGTCCTTATTGGAGAGGGTACTAACCATTATGTAGACTTGTTCCGCAGTCTAGGAGGAACTCTTGGTCTAGCTATAGCCTCCGCAGCCTACCAAAATATCCTGAGTAGTGAACTTTGGAAAAGGTTTCATAATGAAACAGGTGCCAGGAATGAAATTCAACGAATCAGAGACGACTTGGATGAGTTGAAACACCTTCCAGATGGGTGGTATGATGGAACGATTGCATCATTCATGGGCGCGTTTCAAGCTGTTTGGCTCACCTTAGTAGGCTTGGTGGTGCTTCAGCTCCTTTGTGCGCTGCCAATGAAGCAGCACAAGCTGCATTCGACAATGGACAGAAAATAAACAAACAATTAAGGGCCCGGAAACTGAACAAATAGGACAGGGTAATTGTAATGGTTTAATGGGGAACAGGTATTATCTCTCATTTTATCCTTCAGAGAGAAGAAACACGGACCTTTTCTCTACGTGGATACTTTTCTGCATTGTCGGACTTTTAACAAATTATTTATCAAGCATGGAAACGAAAATCGGCTCAGGCCACGTTCTTCGCCGTCTTGTGGATTGCACATGAAGATAAAAAAAACAAAAAACAATTGCAACTGAATGATCGCAACTAGTATACTAGATCCTCAGACTAGAGTTTACTACCTAGTGCATTAATCCACGACTTTACACGGGAGCTCGTCAACAACATGCTTCGGGGATATTTAGGCGGCAGCTCCTCTCCAAGGAGAAGGAGTGCAAGCATCTGAGCCGATCCAAACGCCCTCACCATCCCTATGCCTTGAAATGCAGCACATACCCATTGATGACTGCGGTTAGGGAACGGAAGACGGCCAATAAATGGGTTTCCGTCTTGAGTAAAAGCTACCGCACCGCTCCAAGCATGAGTCGTCTCAATATTCTGCGTGCCAAAGTCAAATACCAGAGGGGTGACAGCGCGCAGATGAGTTTGTGGCAAGAAATCCATCTGGCCATCGTCTGCCGTTGCTTTGCGTCCTGTATTGGCTCTGCCGGTGATGTATGCTCCATCTGCTCTCTGAATCATGTAATCGTAGTCCTTCTCACCATACCGGAGCCACCAAGAGCTGTTGGACTGTTGCTTTCGTGGCTGCGGGACTCGTCGCTGAACATTGGCGCGCACTGGCGAGACAAAGGGTCGCAACTCTGGTACCAATCGACCAACCCAGCCATTGGTGGCATGCACCACATGCTTTGCTTGAATGTCCCCTCGATCAGTCTTGACAGTAGCAAACTCAGCTCCATCATTGTCAACTATTGACTCGACCAGAGTGTTTGTCTGGATCGAGAGGCCGTTCTCCTGAACCATTTTATCGAGCAATCCCGTTACCATCTTGTATGGCCACATGGACGCAGCGCTCATGCCAATCACTCCGGCACAGTTCAGAGGGCAGTTTCTGGCCTTGAGATCCTCCTCTTTTGTATAAATAGTGTATCGATTTGCCAGGCTTGAGTCGTATTTCCGCATATCCTCAATGGCGTCACAGGCGTTACGGAATGCCTTCTCGTCAAAGTAGACATCCAAGCCCTCCAGGCGATTTAAATCACAATCAAGTTTGTTTTCTGCAATGCACGAAGCCATTTCATCGGGGTGGCCGTGCTCAAACTTCATGATCTGGATGGCCTCTTCAGCTCCGAATTGCTTCTTGCGATCAAACCACACGCCGGGGCTCATGGCTTTGATGTGGCCTCCATTTCGACCTGTGGCTCCTGAACAGAGATCGCGAGCTTCAATGATAACAATTCGAAGACTTGGTCGTTTGGAGTAGAGGGTGCGGCAGAGACTCACGGCTGTCATGCCGGAGCCTATGATGACGATATCCACATCCTTGAGCCAGGGAGATTGAAGCTTGCTGATCTTGGCTGGCTCGGTTAGCCAGAAAGACTTGGTCGAGTTTTTGACGGGAAAGCCGGGATCGATGATCCCCTTTTCGTAGATCCCCTCTGGCGAATTAGACATTTTATGTGACTGGTTTTAATCTCTGTTTTCTTGGGGAAAGCTTTACTTCAATACTCCAGTTCCAGCGTGGTAGATGGGTGCCACTTATTTATGTACTGTGGCACCTTCGCACAGAGAGAATAAAGTACTCATTTAGCCTTCCACATTGGGAAAAGACAGCCGGACAATGACTTTACTGGATCTTTTACATATCTAGATAATACTACTGCACAACGTGCTTTTCAACTACCGAAGCAGCATGATTTGTTGCCCGCCTCAATTCACTTTGCCCAATACAGGGTGGAATGACGGTCGCAGTGGGTCTAGTGCCATCGGGATGCCGCTAAACCATCACGTGTCAGTGTAAACAGACAAGAAGCGACCGGTCCAGAGCCGCCTCGGAGCCGGTTCCGAGCCGGCCCAGGTCAATACTCAGGACAACAACAAATTTGTTCATCGGAACATGTTCATAGTGGTGTATATTTGTGCTATTCATGGGCGAAAAATAATCAGTGTTACTTCAAGTTATTCACAGTTTTAAGATGGATGCTACAACAGAACCCGACCGGAAGCCGTCCCGGAGTCTACTTGGCACTAAAAACGTATCTCCCTTTCTCAACATTTGGTGGGGGTATTTCCATGCCAGTACCTTTACTACTCTGCTACTTTGAAGTAAGATGGTCCAGAGTAATTTGTGAGCCCAGTGTCAAATTTTATTATGGAATGTCAGTCATGTCCATCGACGTTTGCATGGATGCTGCGAACGAATCAAAGTCGAAAAGGTAGTCCGGCAAAGTCAATGACGAGCTTGTGCCTAGATTCTCGGTCTCAAAGACGCTGCTTTGAAAAATGGAATCTGAAACAAGAACCGGACTCCAATTGTCATGGTTTTCCGCATCACGGCAGTCCTCCAAGTTCAGCCCTACTGTACTTGGTGTTCTGAATGACTTCAATATCTCACTTTCACGGCAAATTTCATTCCCCAACAGCTCTGGCTGAGGACTAGCGACATTAATGTTGCCATCATCTTCTTCAGAGTTTGCAAGTGCATCATTAAACCTCTCGTCGGGTGCTGGTCCGACCCCTTGTGTTTGAGTGGGGTCGGGAGTGTTTGAGCAGGCCAAGGCAAGACGTGCAAGATTTCGAATTATTAAACAGAATTGACGGTGAGGATACTTCTCGAGAATGTCGGCAACATCGGAAAATGACGACTGAAGTGAATGCCAATTCGTGGTAGAACCTCTCAGCTTGGCGAGCTTAAAGGCCAGAGCAGCTAATTTGAGAGTTTAGAGTCATGGGAATGAATGGAAAGATAAAGGTGAAGTTGACAAACCTGTAAACGCTGGAAATAACGCCGAATATGTTGGTGCCCATTGTAAATGCCACTTGTAATCATTGTTTCCCGCGATGCAACAAAGTATCTTGGTGCTTCGCTGAAACGTGAGATCAATAATGTGGCTCATTTCTTCCGTCATCGTATTGGAAGACTCCGCCGCCATCTCTCTGTGAAGTTTTCCAATGACTGTACTGCAGACAATGATAAAAGCGTAATCCCGTTGTAACCGAATGCTACTTCTCTGGAAGCATCTAGCACCGAAACCTTGGTCTAAACTGGTTAGATACGAATCACTTCTAAAATGATGTATATCTAGTTCAATTCTTCAATTGACATACCTTGGAAAGCCGCATCCCAGTGATTAAACCATTCACTGACTTCCTTCTCTAACCTGATGACTATGTCTCTCACCGAACCTGCGAGGCTTGTTTGGCACTTAATTTCCTCCAACAAGCGTCCTAGACTTCATCAGTAAGATCAAAGGTAAAGGGCCGGATAATATCCTAACCTCGTAGCTGAACGACTTCGACATTAGCTATGACACGCATATCAAATAAATTTGAGTATTGATTTCGCAAAAACGCTCTTAAAAATCTGTGGTCTACCAGACGTCCTCTTGGCTGTCGGCCGGTACCGCTCGTAATTTCTTGATCGATTTGGTGAAGAACCAGGGCAGTTCTCATCTCTCTAATTCGACATCGCCCACACTGTTTTATCATCATGTCGTACGAATCCGGGATTTTCGTGTCTCTGGGAATCAAGTTGACAAGGCCCATGTCCAGGCCCATTTGAAAAGCGTGGTTCACCGCGAACCAGTTCTTTTCTGAGTGCGCAGCGAGCAAAATCATGCCCTGAACCATTTCCAAAGATGCAGAACTGGCAAATAAACTCTCCGTGGCCAGATTCTGAGCTTCCCTGAAGCAACTTGTGGCTCTGTCGTGAGATTCCGAACTGGCGTACCCATCTACCCTCATAGCAATAGCAAGAATGGCTGTAAAACAAAGTTTTGACCGTCTTCTTACAGAATCAAAGGTATCAGATACAGGATCAAATATTGGCAGAAAAATGTTGGCATTTGCCATGTATCTTTGACGCAGAACATTAGACATTGCAGATCATTTATGGTATTGGATTTCTTACAGTTGGAATAGTTTGCGACCTTCCTCCTCTGAAAGGAGCCCAGTGGATATGATATCATCATGCTCCGGAGCGTTCGTAATCTTTTGGGCGGATATTCCTTTCCCTTTCGTTGATATATGTGATGGCAGTCTGGATTCATCACTTTGTATTGACGACGGCGATGGCGGTGCGCCCGTTTGCGTCATGGAATGGACCGCTCTGATCGGTGCATCCAGATGCAACATAGTCAATTCTCTCGATACTGCAACATTTTGTTCAAGGCGCCTATTTTGCGCCTCAAAATCGGTAAAACACTGAGATGGGGAATTCAGAGCTCTGGGCGTAGTAGATACAGGGTCGACTGCACGTCGTTCTTCTTCTGCTTCCTCTTCCAAATTATGGCGTCTATAACGGAGACGAATCAGTCAAGAGTTTCCGGCAAGTGGTTTCTGAAAGTCAAAGTAATAACTACCTTGGGCGCTTGCTGCTAATTGGATAGTCGGATTGTGACGGATCGCCTCTTTTTCTGATACCTTTGGTCTGAATCTGTTCGAAGACGCAATCCCTACTGGTTGCTTGACACCGCTTGCAGGGCGGGTTCTCGGCCCCCACACACCGGGCCTTTTGAAGGCGACAAGTTCGGCAAGCTTTGAACATTCTCGGCTCAGTGCTGGTGTACACGACAGTACGCGGCGGAGAATCCCCATTGTGAGACATTTTGTTGGTATTCGTAATCCGTGCAGGCCTATCTTGGAGGTGTTTAACGGCAAACCAAAGCCGGCTTCTGCACTATCAACCATTATGGCCGATAAGCGGAAATTTGATACGGCCGGAAGCTGGACCGGCTAGAGAGCGGGGATGGTCACGTGGATCGCATGAAACCATCAAGTTGGTGAAGATGGGGATAGATAGATGACTTTGCCGTAGATGGGGACAAATCTTAGTGCATTCAAAATTCTTATCAATAAGGTGATCGAAATAATGCATTAAGTTGGCATGAATAAGGTTAATTATTATGACGGGATAGTTGTGGGTTTACTCTAAGAGCTGTCGATTCATAGAAGCGATCGCATATTCACACCAGACTTAGCTTATCATTCACACAATGTTCTGATGTAGAGGTCAAGACATGCCCTGTATCTCTAAAAGTTTCAACAAAGTTTTAATTTACTACCGCATGGATACATCTTAAATCCTGAAGTCTTGGCCACGTTGAGCACTTCGCGAGCACCTCTCCGAGCAGATGAACGCCGGTACAATCTCAGGTCACTTGGCTCCACAGCCCGTCTCATTGCCGAGCGCCGTCTATAGCCACCCCGGTATCACATTGCAGCATATGACCTTGAAATCCAATGAAAGAAGAAGGATTTCTACTGATTACGTGGCCAATGCTCTAGCTCTCCTTTAAGTTCCCCATTAAGCATAGCGGTCGGCTCTCGACACCCCGCAGCATGCCCATCGTCCAGTTCTCGGAAAACCCGACAAAGCCATTGAGAAAGTGATGCTTTTCCGATGCTGAAATCATTTACCTGGTAGCACACTGAACTACCAGCGCCTATTGCGATAGTTAGTCTATGGGGTGGACTTGTTGTAAATTCCCAAACGTCGGAATGAGAAAGTACACAAAGAAGGAAAATGGTGGTTCAAGGAAGCTGGGGGCGAATGGATATGCCACCTGCCTCATTCTTCCACGCCAACTACCGCTTGCAAATATCTTCATAGCCGCTTCAAATATGTCTCGGTTATGCAACCTCGGAAAATACCCCACGATTTGAAGGCCTTGACAACCAATCGCCAGATTTACTGTACCCCGGACGGAAACGCAGAATCGGCAAGATCTAGCCATTGATTTGCGGGGTACCAAGTGGATTTGGGAAACCGGCGTTCAAATATGATACAAAAGACTTGGCACCACTACCTCACGAGGATGTTTTCCTGTCATTGCGGTCACAGTCCAGGCTTCAACTCCATTTAACTTGAATCATGCATTCGCGTGTCGCAGACGGATCTGAAGAGGCTAAGCCCTCAGCTGCCCAGATTGAAGATTTAGAGAATACAGAGTTGAAGCAGAAAGCCACCGGTACTGGTGATGTGATGTTGGGCCTTTTTGCGGAAGGCTTGGAAGAGGAAGATGTAGACCCTGAGGAAGAAGAGAGACTCGTGAGAAAGATTGACTGGATCATCATTCCATCTTTTGCCGTTTCTTACATGTTCTTCTTTGTCAGTCGCCGAAGATTCACAGTCTCGCCATCTCGACTTTTGCTGACAAACGCAACATAGGTGGACAAAACAACTCTTTCATATGCCGCAGTGTTTGGGATCAAAGAGGATCTCCACCTGACTGGGACTGATTACAGTTGGCTTTCATCTCTTTTCTACTTTGGCTTTCTTACCTGGGCCATGCCTACAAATCTTTTGTTGCAGAGGCTACCAGCTAGCACCTATCTCGGGACAAATATTTTCCTTTGGGGTATTCTACTCATGGCGCAAGCTGCCTCAAAGAATTTCGCCACCATGGCTGCCCTGCGTATTCTTAGCGGTGCTGCTGAGGCAGGCGCCGACCCTGCCTTTATACTTATTACCAGGTAAGACGACTACATGGCATCCAGTAAGGTGAGAAGCGCTAATGAGTTATAGCATGTGGTACACGCGAAAGGAACAACCACTCAAGATTGGGTTGTGGTATACCGCAGTAGGGATAGGCATCGCTTGTGGCGGCCTGCTGGGATATGGCATCGGCCATATAAAAGGCGCTCTAGCCTCATGGAAATACGAATTTCTCATCATTGGTGCTTGCTGCTCGGCCTGGGGAATCTTCATTGTTCTCTTTCTACCCAATAACCCTGTCTCGGCAAGGTACTTTAACGATCGTGAGAAGCGCATCATCATCCGCCGGCTACGGGACAACCAAACAGGAGTTGAGAACAAAACCTTCAAGGGTTATCAGATGTTTGAAGCATTTACTGACTCCAAAACGTACTTTTATTTTTGGATTGCGTTCTTACAGGCCGTTGTAAATGGCGGAACAACAAACTTTGGCACCTTAATCACCAAAGGATTTGGTTTTGGAACCCGTAAGTTATACTCTTTCCAGCTCTAACCAACACTTCATCTTATGTAATATGCAGTCGAGACTACGGTTCTCCAAGTTCCTTACGGCGTTTTTATCATCATCATTATCCTACTTTCTGTATTCATCAACAATCGGTTCCCTTCGAATAACAGATGCACTCTGCTTGTCATCTTCCTCATTCCTACCATTGCCGGTGCGTTTGGTTTACGGTTTGTACCGCACCAACAAAAAATTGGGAGGTTGATATGCTATTACGTGAGTCGAATGTACAGCACTGATATTGATCATACCGTCTAATCGAATCAGCTTACCGGTTCCTTGAATGCATCTTTTGTCCTCCTTCTCTCCCTACAGACTGGTAATACTGCTGGGCATACCAAGAAGGTCGTTACATCCGCGTGTCTGTTCCTCGGTTAGCATTCCCAGCATCTTCCTCCTGACCAAAGCTAACATTAGCAAGGGTACTGCGTCGGCAATATAGTAGGCCCATTCTTCTACAAAGAAAACCAGGCACCAGGTTATTCCCTAGGAATCTGGAGCATGATTGTCGTATTACTAGTCGAGGTCGTCTCTGTTCTTTTGATGAGATTTGCTCTCGCCCGTGAGAACAAGCGGCGCGACCGACTTCAAGGAGTGGAGGATATAAATGACACTGCATTTGAAGACATGACAGACCGTGAGAATCTTAATTTCAGGTATGTCTATTGATTTAGACGTCAGATGTATTTATGGGGTCTTCGAGGTCTTTAGAATTATCCATTTGGATGTACACATGTCAATGATACGCGCTGTGTTGAAATCGATATCGAGACTTTTGTGACAAACTCTCTATCTGAATCAATATCAGGAAACTGCCTTTCCTATGCCGTTCCATTTGCAAGAACCTTGAACGATCATCGTACCGATTTTGTATTCAACGTACCACTCCCACCTGAATGCTTCTCGCAATATCAACTCTTTCCCAATATTTTTTAACCCTGGCTACATTGTCAAATCCCGAAAAGAAGACATGAAAAGTAGCACAACTTACAACAGGCAGGCATGATCTAGCTGATAATCCCGGGACATGGGTTTAGACCACATTCAATCTCACATTTGCAAATATCCGAACATATTTGTGTAGTGCAAGGTTGACAACGTGTAGTACATCCTGGAGGAAGTGCCGAGCCGCAGTTCCATGGGCAGATGGTTTTCTGTATGACGTAGGCGGGACATGCCTGGCCTGGGGTACAAACAGGACCGATTCTCTCTGTATAGCAACCCAAGATTGGACAAGTGTAATTCTGCGCGGGTGCTGTGTCATCGGGAATGGGGGCTGGGAGAGCTACTGCAGCAGCTACGGTGATGAATAACTCGAAAATAACGAACTTCATGATGAGATTGATTCTAGAAATAAGTGACGCTTTGGTATAGTTTGGATGCACAACCCTTAACCCAAGCCTCGTAGATGTGTCGGAATATATATTTGAGAATCGGACTATACTTTTGCGAGATCCGTTCTCTAATGGCTCACTGCGGTCAGGCTTTCGGCCCGTTGGTCTATTATAGCGGTGAGCCTTTGTCTCAGACACACAAATGCATTCTCGGTTATGGCAAGATTGAACCAATCCGCGTGAGAACACCTGTTTTTGGACTGTATCACGCGAAACGTTGGTATGGTGAAGAAAGTCTAAGTGAGGTTTGCCAATCCAGTATCCCGCTTCTTGACCACTAAAGTTGCTGCAGTGGATGGCAATGTATCACAGTTCATTCTTCCATCAGCTGGCGGACCGATTACTAAAAATGGACCGGCAGAATTATGACCCGATTGGGATTGACCAATAGTAAAGTTACTGGCCGTTTATCAATTCGAATTCTATCCCTGAGCTGATACTGGAATTTTTCACTATTAGGATAGCCCGCAGGCAGAATCAATTGAACAGGAAAGATTTTCTATTTCATGAGATAGGGTGAACGCTTGGAGCTCTATCTATTACCATTTCCCGACCAGCTGGCCACTGGACCTTTGCAGTAAGCATCAAGATAAAATTGAGTGACCTGGAATCACTTCATAGTGGCCATAGCTCACTGCCAAAAAGGATTGCATTTGTTTAGTTAGAACAAAATAAATTGACGCGGAATTTTAAGAAGACTTCTGGTTACCATCAAATTTGGTTTGGTCGATTATTGCCAAGAACTCCAACCAATCATTTCCATCATTCTCATGGAACCAACCATCATCGTAATTTCCTTCCAGAAGTCTAACATTTTCCGCTACTGCAGAGACTTCCTGCGATAAAGGAGTGTGTTGGAACTGAGGCAGCTGACCTGACTCCTCCTCACACTGATTACCTTAGAGATCTGCCTCTGGGATCACTGCGGCTGGAATATTCTTAAACAACATATCATTCGAGTTATTTACTTCAGCGTTTTCACTCATATAATCTGTCGAAGCTTGTTCTGGTGGCGTAAGCGAAGGTGTTGAGACGCTGGCAGGTCGAAACGCTCCATAGCTCGTTTGGAACCCACTTCTGACTATCGATAGAACCTCGTTGTATCTCTCTGTTCTTGGCATAAACACGATCTCATCAAGCCGGTTATTTATCTCCTCAGCCATCACAGTGTGACCACGATTTTCACAGAACTCGACCCACTCGCTGAAATCCTGCGATAGCGTAAAGTTCATGTATGGAGAGCTAGGTTTAGGCCAGTCGCCGAAAATGATCTCCCAAATGGTATACCACTGCTTTTCCAACGTGTCTTTTGACTTGGACTTCTTGCTCAATTCCTTGGCCTGCTCATGGGTGACGCCATTTGACAGCCCTTTGGGATTGGCTAAACAGCCTTCAACAGCCATAGTGTGACTCCGATGTCCTTGCTTGTCCTCGAAAATGCGAAAACATCGTTCGCAGTAAAATGTAGGCGTGTGTCTTCTAGCGATGTGCTGTTTCACATCTCTTATCCGTTTCAGTTTTCTAGAGAAGCAATCTCGATGACCTGCGGGGTCTTTCTTCCAAAATGGACAAGCAAAAAGCTCCCTTTCGCCATCATTAATCCTTTGCTTCTTTTTTTGAACTTTGACTGAGCTATTATCGCCAGAATCACTCGTGTTATCTTGGGTCCGCCTTTCTCGCTTATTGGAATGAGATGACGATGTTGCTTGGTTCTCCACGGCCCTGGTCGTACAATTGTCTCCGTCTTGAGCCTGATGACATCTTTGTATTCCACTCCATTCTTCTAGTAAGCGATGAAGAACAAGTGTCAATATTTCGAATGCATCTGGTCCTAAACCAAAAATATCTATATATTCAGACTCGGCCGACACAGATAACATATCGGAGTCTATGGACTGCTCTGGAGATTCAGCGACTTGAAGAGTTTCAGACCCTAGATGTTGGGTAAAACTTCTATCGTCTTCCTGTTGTGGGATCCCTTCTGTAGGCCTGTGGTCCCTTGTTTGGTATCGATGCGACAATTGATCGCTGGAAACGGGTTGAGCGAAAATATTTCCTAGTTTTTGAATCTTCAATGCAAAGTCATTGGTCGAGTGGCCACCTGTTTCATTCTTCAGGACCACATCAACTGCAGGATTGTTGGAACTTTCGGTTTGTGTAGGAAGGCGAAAAGTGGCATTGGTTGAACTAGTATTTTCTTCTTGTGTATTTGTGGTCTTGGATTGTGCATGCTCAAGACTCTCATCGAAACTTGACGACGATGGTAAGTTTGGAACATCATCAACGGCTGGATGCAGCGATTGCTTGTGTTTGGCATTTCCGCTGTTTGCCAGGCTATCTGATTGAGTAGATCTGTTTTTTCGACCGCTGCGACTAGATCTTTCATGACGCCGACCGGCCTGGCTGAAACGGTGTTCCCAGTCAGCTACGTAGCCATGGCTTTGGAAGTAGCCCCGGTCTCCCCTACTTCCATCGACAAAAAATCGCTCTGAGGTGTCCGCCGTGTTTGCCCACGTGCCAAAGGCACCTCGTGTTGTGGCGGAACTGGAGGAAGAGGTGTAGCCACTATACGCAGGAGTAGAGGGCGACTGGTCGCCAGGTTTAGTAGGACCTGGTGTCTCATTTCTGTCTGTCGCCATGGCGTGTCTTTGAAATTAGTACGTTGATAAGTTGACAAGTGAGGACGTTAACAGCTTATCAGCTATTGTTTTTTTTTTAAAAATAAAACAAAATAAAACAAAATAAAACAGAATAGAATCAAGATTGAGAATCAGTCGATCGAAAAATTTCAAGTGATGCTCTACGATGGAAAGTGTCAATCCCAAATTTTTGCTGCAAGGCGACATAGCACAATCGGTTCCATATCTCGAAGAGCACAACTGTGCCTTGCGCAACCATTGGCTCTCCGAGACACAACCACACGTGATCCCGCACGTGGTTGTAAACATGGTTGTATTACTGCTGAAAAACATGCTCCATTAATCGTGTCGATGTCCAAGCACCTATTATTAGATCCATCAGATGCAATGTGATCGCCCGGTGCTTGGTTGGTCCATCCCATGTATCCAATTACTCGAGGAGGAATGTGTATAGTCCGAGTTCAAGACGGCCTGGCCAGTCCGATACGCGACGATAGCCACGCCTAAATCGTACTGGAGAACCCGCCGACGGCATGCAGGTGATGAGGTGGCGGGGCCATTGAATGCCGCCACCTTACAGCGGCAGAGCCCACTGTAGCGGTCAACCAAGAATGAGAGAGTTGGGGCGGCAGTGATGGAAGAGAACACCCACCTCAACTAAAAATAGCGGTTGGAGGAGGGTTGCTGCCATGGCCCCTAAAACAATTTGTACATCTATTTTTGTTTCGCTCGGTACATCCCAATTAAATTAGCGGAATGGGGTGCAAGGATACGAGGATACGCGCCCCTGATCTATTTATCACGGTCGCGCACTCACCACCAAGATATTGGCGGTTCTCACATCTCGGGGCATACCCAAGGCTCACTGGCACCGGTGAATCAGGCGGGGCATTAAACAGCCATCTTTCAGCTATAGATGTAACCATGCCAATATTTATCTCATTCCCATATTGGTTCGCTTTGCTCTCATCTCGCCCAACTCGCCCCGTGTTCCCTTCAGTGGGTCTTCTCGGCTTATTATCCCGGCAGAACCACTTTTGTAAGGCTTCGCCAGATGGTCCCTGCAGCAAACCTCGATGCGTTCAAGATGCTATCCGTCCTTCCCCAGCTTCTCCAATTGATATGTAAACGGAAACCAACTCCTGTTCACAACATAGCCCCCTCGTATATGCAACTGTGACTCGTCTCTCCCGCCGCCGCGCTGACAACTACGGGCCCAGCCAGGCAGGCAACGGGTGCGACCGTGAAGCTGAAAGTGGAAATGCCCGACATGACAACTCCAAGGTGAAAATCCTTCGGGCCCCACTGCACAACGGCTCGTGTTTGGAGTGCCTTGCCAAAAGTGAAAATTACCGGTCGGCTTGTGGATGCGTCCAATCTCAGGGTCGTCAGCCTTAAAGTCGACCGGGGCCGCCGCTGCGAAGAGCAGTTTTGCTTTGCCCTCAGCTCGACATTTCCCGCCGAGCGCCATGGAACGCACCACCTGGCTGGATGGCCTGCGCGGCATCGCAGCGGCCATTGTCGCGACGGACCACTACTTCATGGGTGGCGTCCTGGACGTTGGCTTTAGATCGTATTGGGCCGACCCGCCCGAGGACAACCGCAGGCTGCTTCAGCTGCCCCCTATCCGTCTGCTCTTCGCCGCCCACGCCATGGTGCCTCTGTTCTTGGTGATTTCAGGCTTCGCCATTTCGATCAATCTAATTTGGCTGCGAAACACCAACAGCGCTGAGTTTCTGCGCCGCCTCTCGTCAGCCGTCACCCGCCGAGTCTTGCGCATCTACCTCCCCGTCTTCTGTGTGACCGCCATTTCGCAGCTTCTCTACTTTTGCAATTTGTACCAATGGGACTTTGGCGACGCGGTTGTTTGGGGTCGCAAGCCATGGACTGCCCCCTGGTCACACATCACCTTTGTTTTCCGCTACATGATTGACAACATGAACATTCTCAACTTCCAAGGCAACGGCGGCCTCAACGGTCAGCTCTGGACCATGGCGCTCGAGTTCCGCGGCTCTTGCATAGTCTACCTTGTTATTCTCGGCCTGGCTTTTTGGCGACCACAACTCCGGCGTTTGGCATTGGCCGTGTTGACGACTTACTGGTTCTATTTCGGAGCGTGGGATATTTTTGGCTTCTTAGCAGGTCTCTATCTGGCTGAGATCCACCTGTTGTCAGTGTCGGGCGCCATGGACGAAGAGCTGAAGCTACCTCAGCAATTCCAGCAATGCCTTAGTCCCAAGCTACGATCCATCAACTTTGCCGCCATCATAACCTGGTTCTGCTTTCTTTTTGGCATCTGGCTGGTCTGCCTCAGCGATGACGGATTCCTGCCACCGGGGTACCAATTCCTGACGCTCGTTGAGTCCTCTCGCTGGGAGAATGACTGGGCGATTGTGAGCAAGTGCTGGAAGACGGCCGGTTCGGTGCTTGTGGTCTACTCAATCAGCAAATCGCCTATTCTACAACGCCCACTAAACTCCGCGCCGATACAGTACCTAGGCAAGGTCTCTTTCTCGCTGTACTTGGTACACCAATCCGTCTACCACCTCATCCGAGACCCCGTCAGAAATTTTCTGTGGTACGTTGCCGCCGGAGAACCGTATCCTGGGACAGAAGAGGCCAGCAACCACACATTTCCATTCGCGTTTGCTTGGCTTGTGGGGTATGTCATCATGTCGGTCATCAATATGTATGCGGCACACCTATACACTAAATATATCGATGAGCGATGTGTGGAGTTGGCGAAGAGATTTGACAGATGGGTAACGCGGTCTCTTTGAGGACAAAGTGCAGTGGAATTCGGATTATCTACATACCACCATTCCCTCGGCCGCTAAAAGACTCCAAAGACAGAACTATATAAGCGTATCGCCGTATTTCATTCCAAAGTCCGATGGGCCATGTAGGCTCCCAGATGCAACTTTTCAGACAGGAACGCGGGCACGGGTGTTGTAAACACACTTCATTAACTCCACAGTCATTTAGTTGACTGAGATTCAACACGTCATGATTGGAAGAAAGACATCACATTAGAGTTAGAATAGACGAGACAACTAAACTAGAACCGAGGTGTCTTCACGATATGAGAATTAACGATAATTTTCTGGGTTACCTATTTGTTTTCTGGTTGAGTGTATATTCTCGTGAAGGATAAATTATGTCAATACACATAATAAAGGCAAAATAAACGACTCCATGGATATCCTTAACATTGCCTCTGCTGTGCGTCCTGAACTTAACACCAAATAGGTTACCATGAAACGCAACTGGGTCGTGAAGCCCTGGATGAATATACAAATCAATAGTCCCAGACGCCATCATTTTTGGCTTGCGCTAAAAGCATGTTGGTGACGGACATGGTCACCATGCTCAGTCCAGGAATACCTAGCTTGTTTCTGTTGGTTGAGCAGAAAGCAATTCATAAATCTTCAACTCTTTATGCAAGGAGTCACAAGTTTAGATGTCATCAGTCCATCCATGGTGCACTGTTTTCATATTCACGGGAGAAAACTGAATCGTGGTATGGCGGGTGAAGCAGTTCTGTAAGTCAATGAGCCTATGTAACAGTGTATCTAGGCCAGAAAAGACAAACGATGCAGAGCCAGAATTCATAATTATACCCAGTTTATCACATTTTGATCCTCTATTCTGACCCTAGCGTTGAATTGACATGCCATGCATGCTTGCTTTTTCTTCGCTCGAAATTTTCCTGCCAAGACGACACTATTGATCCGATCGCCTGATGGACAGACCCACCGCCATGAATCAGGGGTAATCATGGTGAGTTCGGAGTATTGGGATTTAGCAAACTGCCGATGGCGCAGCATCCGGACATATTCACACACCTTTAGCATGCCCCTATTCTCTCAGTGAAGGCAGCCATGAACTTAGGGTAAATCAACTTCAATCTAAATAGAATTTTGTCAAATTAGGAATCACAGTTGAATTCGAAAATGATTGATGAACAATTCGCTCATGGTATTCTCTAAGAATCCTCAATATTTAAAGGTAAAGACTCCAGGATATCCAGTAAGCAGGTATCTGAATATCTGCTCACTCGGTTCAGAATGTCAACAAAAATAAACTTATTTGCGGTGTATTGAAGCATTGGATGTTCTGATGGGCCAATTTGTTGGAACCTACTCCTTCGTTTAGCAGGTTTCAACGCCAATGGGGTTTGCTGCTAGCGGCCCGAGGCGGTGTTGGCTGCCGCCACAAACAAAGTGGTAGGCTTATGGGGGGTACAGCGACAGAGAAGGCGCTTCAGCCTCAGCAAATGCCTGCTGAAGTCTAACCGCATCGGAAATATGTCTCCAGCTTGTTACTTAGAGTAGTGTTAGTGGTGAATTTGGACTTCTTGGCAGGCGTGGCTGTCTTAGAGCCAACAGTGAAAGTCATCCTGCTCCATCTTTTTCCGGCCCAGAATGCAGGGGGTAATTGTACTACTGTTCGTTGGCAGCAAGATAACACGTAAAAGGCGTGATTGAGACTGTGGCTGTTCGCCTATTACTCCGTGTTGCTGTTTGTCTCATGACCAACAACATTAATAGCCCCTAACGCTAGTACTGTTTTAGAGATGGGCTGGAAGCTGAGAGAAGCAAATGCTTTAAGGTTGTAAGTTATGGTAATTTTTACGCTTGCTCTGGCGGGTCGCAAAAGGCCCAGATTCAGCCACGGGCGGAATTAATCGTCCAATGTCTGGGTTAACCATGACTGCCTGATCAATCACGAGATTCGTCGCGATAAATGACTAGAAGCATAAATATTTACGAGCAAACGACCACTTTGTAAAACCAGGTCAATCCATTCAGTCACTCGTTAATATCCAAGAATGGTTTCGTACCGGCTATTTGCTACGTTTGCAGCTTTTAGCGCCAGTCACGCGACCGCTCACCAGTGTCGACTATACTCCTCAGCATACTCCCTTGGCAGCTCGGCCCACCTAACCTCGAGTACCACATCCACTGGAAGTCATGGTTCTACCACCTTGAGCTCCTCGGCTATTGACACTTCTCAAGGCACTTCTGATAGCAGCACTACTTCGACGGGCACTGTGGAGAGATCCACTACTTCTCCTTCTCTGGGTACTTCTGAAAGCAGCTTTACCTCGACAGGCACTTCGCAAGGCTCTACCATTTACACCTCTCTGGGCACTTCTCTGGACACTTCTGACAGCAGCTTTATCTCTAAAACTACCGCGGAAAGCCCCACTGCATCCATTTCTCTGAGTACTTCTGAAAGCAGTCTTGCTTTAACAGCCACTACCGAGAGCTCGAGTGATATTTCTAAAACTCGGGCTACCACCACAGGGTCTGAATCTGAAATCAGTTCCATGTCAACTACCTTCAGTCAATCCATCTCAGGTAGTGAGACAACTCCAATTGGGTCAGCCACGGAATCGACGTCAGTGACTGGCTCTCAATCGGTGACAGTCAGCGGTAGCGTTTCTACAACTTCCACAGACACAACTTCTACAGACACAACTTCCTCGCCCACCCTGGATACCACTTCCGTCGCGACACCCTCCACGTGCGGAGACAAATGTGCCCAGGATGTCGCGGCCAGTGGCAAGGGCCCAGTCGTCAGTGCCGACCACATGCGTAGCTGCAACGACTTGTTTCTTGTGACCTCCAGGCCTGAGCCTGTGTACGTATAGCAAGTAATTATTCTGAGGCTTTTTCGCTAACTTCTGCCTAAGAAAAATGTCTACCACAAAGACTGTGTATAGTACCATTACTGAGGGCCAAACCACCAATACTCCAGTCCTATCCTCAACTGATCTTTTTAACACTTTTCGCCGGCGGGCTACAAGCTCGAAGGTAGACATCCCGGGCTTTGCTTCTGCCTGTGATGATGAAGCCGCCCTCACCACTGCATGCGAGTGTTTCGGTGCCACTACTTCCACAACAACCGCGGGCCGAGAAACAATCACAGTCACCAGTACCGAAACATCGTGGATCACTATCCCAGGAGATAGCCAGTCTTTCACTCCGACGGGAACCGCGCTTATGCCAACAGGTTCAGACTGGACCGCCACTTTCGAATATGAGAAAGAAGTTGAACTTCCTACGGTCGCATCGATGGATGACGCGATTGATTTCCCGGTTCCCACTGAGTCTCCACAGTGCGCTGTTGACCCCGGCGACTCTGGTGAGTTTGTGAGTTCTACGGCCTGGGACATTCTGTATTAATTCCGTGCTAATTGTAGGCAGATTCTTGCAGATGTCAATTTCGGACCATTGTTTTACAACAGCGGTGGCAATCTTGGCCCACAAGCAGAGCCTACTACAGAGGAGGAAGCAAGGGCGATGAGTGATCTTGCTAATTACAAGGCTCCACTGTACAAGTTTGAGAAACCCTCCGGGGCTTCTGATGGGTAAGATATTAATTTCTGACTTGCCTACGAAGGGAAGTGGAAGGCTGATGATGATAGATTATACGACCTGGTACTCGTTAATCAGGGCAGCACCAAAAAGTATCTCGCTTATAAGGCGGGAGGAGAAATGGTGTTTGCGACTGAGTCTACGAATGGAAAAACCGCCAGTTCGCTGAGTACGACCGTTTTCAAAGTCGCTTGTGATGGAGGAATCACAATCCAAATCGGCGATTCTGAATATGTATGGAGTGCTAAGGAAGGTGGCACGGAGCTTCTGCTCAGCGGCAAAGGATCCATCATTACCCTACCCAAAACTGCTTTAGACGGAATGGGTGATTCTATCAGTACTGCACAAAATGAGCGTCGATCCCAATACAACAGCGGTCTATGGCCGAGATGTCCTGGGGCACCTGAAAATGTTATTGCGCGGAGGAGAGATGGGGCACGAGGCGACAATCCCAATGGTTGCGGCTCAGCCAGCTTCAAAGTGCCAGACTTGAGCTTCAAGGCTTGCTGCGACGATCACGACAACTGTTTCGATAACTGTGGTCGCACCTTTAACGGTTGCAATAGCGACTTCTTGGGTTGTATGACAGGGAAGTGCAAGTCCTATCTCAGAAGCATTTGGACCATCTGGGTAAGCATCATTCGACCCCAATACAACATCTTCATAACTGACCATATTCTCTGTCTAGAAATATCCGGGATGTTGGCTCGCTGCGAACGGCTATTATGCTGCCGTTGAAGTTGGCTCCAAGAATGCTTTTTACCAGGCAAATAGCGAGGTCTGCGAGTGTACCTGTGCCCCAAACTCACAGGGATTGCGGCAGAATCTGTGCGGCGGCAGATGCATCCTTACGGGTGGAAATGATAGGAACAACTGCGGTGCGTGCGGCTATACATGCCCACCCAAGACGCGTTGTTCTTACGGGGCTTGCGTTTGCGAGAAGAACCAGTGCGGAAACCTCTGTCTCAACCTGGAGAACCATCCTCGAAACTGCGGCGGTTGTGGAAGAGTATGTAGCAGCGGTTACTGTGTAGGAGGACAGTGTTGGGATGCTCCTGTGGTCTCAGACAGGTGTATCGCCTCTGAAGGAGCTCAGGGAAACTGGAAATTTGAAACGTCGCGTGGAGAGATATCTTCACAGGGAGGCCACTTGAGCTTCACAGGATGCTGCTGGGATTTTTTCCCAAAGATATACCTACCCAACGCTGGAACGCTATCGCAAGATGTCAAAGTTTGTCCTGGTATTAGGTATGATGTCGACTTTGCGATTTCAACATCCCGCATCGGTGCCGTCTTCCATATGTGTAACATCAACGTCATGCTAGGGCAGAACATCCTGATGAAGTTGGGAGCGTTTGATACGAATTGGCCCTTGGCGGGCACGACCGACGCCACGATCGCGGGCTCGACCAAGCAATACGGTCCGTTCTCCGTTAAATTCAAAGAAGGCGATCCCGGTACGGTGAAGCAAGGTCAAGGCCTTCAAACAAAGCTTTCCTTCGAGTTCGAGTGCAACTTAGATATCGATGTGGCCATTTCGGAAGTTTCGGTCCATGCAGCATAATTATCTTTCTAAAAGGCGGGTGCATGAAGGTTACAAGCATTTCCGCATCACACAGAGTATTTCATTACATAAAACCACAATGGTTCATGAATCTTTTTCAGGTTTCTGTGAATGAAGCCAGTCACCTACATCCGGGTTCTCCTTAGTGATAGGTTAGGTCTATTTCATTGCGTCACTTGATCAGAGTACTACAGCTCTAAATTCGTATTTACATCCCATATTCCTTATTAAGGCGATAATTTCATCTTGCATGTGGTTAGACCATCAATTCTGCACCCGCGTGTGGCGAAGCTCAGAACTTCATCCCACTCGGCAGGCCCATCTAATGCGCCGTTTAAATATGCCAGGCACCGATCAAGCGTTGAATTAGTCGATTACCAACGTTATGGACAGCTATTCAGTAGCTTCTTGGCACTATTCCGCTTGCATCGAAAGATCATAATGATATCATTTCTTTCCTTTCCATGTTTGTAAGTCCAAGAGCACGCCCGGGCCTAGGATTGACTAATCTGAAACACCGACCTACTTAGATCGAACATTGTGTACGCTCTGGCGAAAATTCTCGAGGCAGTCCGTGTATTACATTCAGATAGCTTCAAAACAATCCAGTGTACTACCAGCAACGTTATCCATTTAAAATTGAGAATCCTTACATGAAGGTACATTCTCAGGTTGCATATCTCCCACTCCACGTGAAGCATACAAAAGTTTTAGCCTATAGTTGTCCGCCGATTGAGACGTAAGATGATAGAATCATAGTTTCAGATGGACCATCACATGATTTGATTCAGATGAAGCCGGTAGTATCGCAGCCCGAAGTGAGAAAATGTAAGCAGTTGCTGGGTAGTATCATTAGTAGTGCATCACTGTGCCTCTGGCTACGCGCATCTTGCCCAGTAGTAAACATATCTTGATTTCGAGCCAGCTGCAGTATCCCTTTTTGGACATATACACGAGACAGACATCTTCGAGGAGACTGGTCGTGCCTGGTTCGGTCCAAGGCCATTACATCTCACAGCGGTGAACTTGTTTTGCAAAGTTCCAAGTGATCTCCGTATTGGGACATTTAAACGAGATGCTTGTCGAAAAGACTAATATGACTAAGGCGCGCTAAATTGATACTGGGCTCGGAGCAACGGCATCTGCGAGTGGCGGCATTGGCTACAGCTTCATTGTGGCATGCCGCAAACCAATCCGCTTGATTTGTTCTTTTTTTGCCAAAGAATCAATGAGAGTCTAGGTTGTTATTCTTAATACACTTTTCCAATTGTTTCTAGAATTCAAGTGTACGTGAGCTAGTCTTTGAGTTCAATCTACCGATCACTAAGCTTTTCAACGCTATTGCATAGCGCCTGATCCACGGATTACTGGCTGTCGACGATTGCCGAAGCGTGCCACACTTAGCATCCCACTCGGCGCTCCAGTTGGCAGGATTCTATGCTCCTTATGTCTTGTTATCTAAATGTTGAAGGGGATTGATACAGTACAAAGCTTGTATATAAATCAAGACGAATCCATCCAGAAGAACCATTCAACAATTCACAACCAATTCCAACAATCAAGCATCAATACAAAAGCCCAAAACTTTCTTCTCTACCTCAAAATGTCTACATTCAAGAACATCGCCATTGCTGGTGCCTCCGGATCACTTGGCTCCTTCGTGTTTAAGAAATTTGTCGAATCCGGAAAATTCAGCGTACGGGTGCTTAAACGCGCTGGTTCATCCTCCGAGTTCCCTGAGGGCACTGATGTTGTCGAGGTCGACTACTCCTCGCTTGAATCTCTCACCAATGCCTTGAAGGGCCAGGACGTCGTCATCTCTACGCTTACTACCCTCGCAATTGAATCCCAGCTCACCTTCATTGATGCTGCTATTGCTGCCGGTGTTGCTCGCTATATACCGTCTGATTTCGGTTCTGATTTGGACATTCCCAGTGTCCGCAAGCTTCCTGTGTATACACAAAAGGTCCAGATCCAGGACACCCTGATTGAAAAATCCAAGTCGACTCCGTTGACGTATACCCTTGTTTACAATTCAGCATTTCTCGACTGGGGTCTGGAGAACAACTTCGTCTTGGACATCTCTCAATATAAGCCAGCCATCTTCGATGGTGGTGATGTCGAATTCAGCACTACGACTTTGTCCAGTGTTGCCGACGCCCTGGTGGGTGTGGCCAGCCATCCTGAAGAGACAAAGAACCGAGTCGTTTATATCCACGATGTCGTCACTACGCAGAACAAACTCCTCGAGCTCGCAAAGAAAGTTGCTCCTGAGCGACCATGGGCTCCTGTCCCCACCTCTCTGGATGACGTCACTGCTGCTGCTGATGCTCGTCTTGCCAAGGGGCTGTATGATTTCGAAACGTTCTATCCGTACTTGTTCCGCGCTGTGTTCGACCCAAGGAGTGGTCCCAAGTTTGAGAAGACTGATAACGAGCTCCTTGGGGTCAAGGGCAAGACTGATGAGGATATCATGGAAATTATGAAGCCTCTTCTCAAGTAGTGTATAGATTTAGTCTTCACCGCAAACATATGCATTTATTGAACATAAGGTATCTTTAGTTTGTCTCATTCTGTGGTAGACTTGAAACCTATCTAACTGTAATTTCGTGACTGTGTTCCAGCTATCTTATGGGGGAGAATTAGACGGTGTTTTCGGCCCTTGGCTTACATACAAGATGGCCTCGAGCCGGCTTCACGGACAAATGAGTTGAAGGCATCTCAACGAAAATTGATCGTTATGAGGCGATTAGAGGCAGCGAGGAATTTCTTGGGCGATCTAACGGGCTAGAATATTAATTTCAAGTAGGGTCAGACAGAAGCTACAATTTTTGCAACGATTCTAAAAGCGCGATCCTCTACCACGGCCCTCCATTTTCCTGCTTCTTCATGTGCGCAAAGAGTAATTAAACGTACATGTATCCGACCACAGCATTGTAGAGGATATGTATCACGTAATTACACGTTCACTGAACTAGAATCGCAGCCGTCTATCAATACGTAACGCGGGCGAATCCGCAATGGTTTATGTTGAACGGATGCGCACTATCAAATATTCCGATGAGAATGTCACGTAACGCGGATGAACTCACGCTATAGCCCCCGACAGGCACAGGGGTATACCCGCACCTGGTCCGCACGCCGGGCGGCTCCAAGAACGGCTTTGTTACGAAAGCGACTTTTAGGGTTTTTCACTAGCGCAACAAAGCCAATCAGTATTAAGCGCCGTGCCGTTTCGTCCACACGTCTTGATGACAAATTGGCGCCGTCAGTATAGGTTTGACGCTCAAGGCCAAATTGAGTTTCGGTGACAGCGTGGTTACGAGATCGGGAAACCACCACAATAGGATAATGCCGTGATGCGGTTGATTTCCAAGCACTCTCCATCGGATTTGCTATGTCACACCGCTGAGCACTATACAGCGAGAAAATGTAAATGAGATTGATATAAGAGTCAATGAGACGAACTTCAATTATTCATTCCCCATCGCTCAGAACCATCCATTCCTCACTCATCCACTTATCAAATACTTCCTAAACAAATCTTCATCATTTCAAAAATGTCGTCGACCAACGCCAACGTCGTACTTGCCGAAAGGCCTGAGGGTGACATCATCGCAGGAAAGACGTTCAAGAAAGTTCTCAAGCCCAAGCCAACAGCGGAAGAGTTGAAGGATCAGGAACTTCTCGTTGAGAACTTGTATCTCAGCATCGACCCCGCCATGCGAGCCTGGATCAGGGGTGAGATTTCATGACTACATCCTCTGCCAGACTATGAACGACAGCTAACTTCTCACCAGAAACTGCTAGTTACACGGAGCCAATGGCAATTGGAGATGTCATGCGTGGCGTAACAGTCGCCCGCGTCCTCGCTTCAAAGTCGGCCTTGGCCAAAGAAGGAGACATTGTCCTCACATGGGCTGGCTGGACTGAATGTGCAATCGTCCACGAGGCCACGATTGAGCCGGCATCTTCACTACCTCCCGTCAAAAACGCATCCGACTACCTCTCCGGAATTGGTATTACCAGCATCACGGCCTATCTCAGCACACTCCGCATTGGACAACCCAAGGCGGGCGAGACGGTGGTTGTGTCGGGGGCTGCTGGTGCAACCGGTAGCATTGCTGGACAGGTTGCCAAAATCATGGGCGCCAGAGTCGTGGGCATTGCAGGAAGCGATGAAAAGTGTCGCTGGTTGAAGGAGGATCTCGGGTTTGATGAGGCCGTCAACTACAAGGACCCAAACTTCCAAGCCAACTTTGAGAAAGCCACTCCGGATCTGATTGACGTCTACTTTGATAACGTCGGAGGCGAGATCCTTGACATGGCTCTTGACAGAGCAAACATTCACGCTCGGTTTATCATCTGTGGCTTGATCAGCGGATACAATTCCAAGGATGTCACACCCATCAAGGTCAGTACCTACATGTACAAATGCAAGTGTCTATACTAACAAATGAACAGAACTATCAGAACCTCGTCACCAAGCGAATCAAGATGGAGGGATATCTCGTCTTCGATGAGCAACAGCGTTATCCTGAGGCAAGACGCCAGATCGCCGCCTGGCTCGAGGAGGGGAAGCTCAAGCGACAACAGACTCTTATCAAGGGCGGCCTCGACGCTGCTGAGCAGGCACTCATTGATATGTACAAAGGTGCCAACATTGGAAAGATGATTGTGGAGGTGAAGAGCGGAGAATATATCGCTGCCAGTGCTTAGTTACATTTTAAATATTTTGGTATTTCTTTATCTGTTTTAATTGCAATCTGTCTTCCTATATTCTGAGGAGTATTCACAGACGGGTGATCTCGTTCGTTGATTAGTCATCCATGAAATTGCACAAAGTGGATTGTGCGGATTAATCGAAATGTGCTGAACATAGTACGAATATGTCCTGCCTCGTTGGGGGACAGAGTAGATATCCATCATTAATCAAGGAATTTATTTTGATGCCCAATATCTTGTTTCTACTTAGAGCGAAGTATTTTATCGTCGATCTTAGTTGTCTTGATGAGAAAGGAACTTCATAAAAAGTGTGCCAGAGAACTCACCCTACGAAACCAAGCCAAGGTTGCTTGTCCTTTCCTCAAACTCCTGATCAAGATTTTGCAGTAGCCAAACGGATCCCCTGACTCACAGATATTTTCTCTCGTTCTAGAATATTTAATCCATGCACTTCATGACAGAAAACCATCATTATGATCTTCAAAGGTGCATGAACTGATGCTCATTGACAGCTCCTACCCTACACCATGACCCAGCTCAATCTCGATTCTAATCTGATACCCCCCTTTCCAGGAATAAAGCAGCTTGCGTCTGCCCCTGCCCTGTTCTTTTCTCGGTCCACTTTTGTCCCATTTTCTCTTACGGTCCCTCATGCCACTGTTTACGTTTGCTGGTGACGAACTCCCCATCTCCGGTTTGTGGGTGCATTTCCCCGAGACGCGTGGCGGGTCTGTGCTTTTTCTCTCTCGGTTTTTTTTTTCGGGTCCCCGCCACAGCCTCTCTGTCGACTCCCCGTTTACGCGTAAGCTGAGCATGTTTCCGAGATTGACAGAGCAGAGACAATAAACGACATGGAGTTTTGGATTGAGATTGACCGCAACATGATACACGATGCCATTTTCTATACGCGGATCCATAAATAAAAATAAACTCGGCGCAGCCCTGGTTACGTTTGCTTCAGGGTTGAAGCTGTCGGGTGTGGGATGCGCTGGTCGGCCATCGCCACTGTAGTGTGAGAATCACTTGCCTGTCGAGCACCAGATAGAGAAAGGAAATGCGGCCATGAGCCATGAGGACTGCACACATGATTCATTTTACGTCATTTCCCCTCCTTTCGGGCTCTGGACCCTTTTTTTTATTATGCGCGCTGACCGCTGGTGCATCCCCCGCGACCGTCGCCAACTCCCCGAGGCCCCAGTTCGCCATCACAACTCCCCGGCCAAACAGAAGCCTCACTTGCGTCCAACTCCCCGAGAATTTTTAAAAACGCCTGCGGGCAGCAGAAATGCAGACCCCGATCAGATTACTGGGCCCGGAAAAACTAGTTGCACCGAGTTTTCAGGTGCATTGCTTGGCAGGCAATTCCAACCACATGCGTAGTTGCGTTGCAGCCGAAAATTAAAATGTTGTAATTCAACACCACGACTTGCTCACGATGCACCAAAACAAGTAATGTGGAAAGCTACACTCGTTTGCCTATTTGCCGAGTGGGTCGTTGGTAAGCTTAATTAAAACTCAAAAATCCCAGAGGGAGGTGCAGGCCATCACGTGTCGAGCACGCGATGGCATGCCCAGTTTGGGGGGAGTCTTGGAGATGGGGATGCCGGCCCCTCCCCTTCTCGTCGCCCTAGGGAGCCTCTCCGCCTTGGCCCTTGGTTCAGATCGCCCCCCAAGGCCGCCCTTGATGGCGTGCTTCAATGCCCAGACAAACTCCGGAATGTCGGCACACGAGGGAGGCAGCCACGACGCACGAGGCAGAGGAATCAGCATCTAGGCTTGGCAGCCATCGTCGCGACTTGGCAAATGGGCTGAAAGCCGTGTTGGGCTGGCAAGGCTGGCATCATCGCCACGGCTGTAGACGCCATCGAGCAATTTCAACCCAGAGTTCATGATTGTCGCGCCACGGAGCGAGATGTCCCGACGCCGCCCACTTACAGCGCAAGGCTCGCCCGATCGACGGGTGCCCTCTCGACCTGCATCCTACATCGGGCCAATTGCGACGCGCAGGCATGATGCCCTCGCCATCTCCGGTGGCCTGGACCTCGATAAAGCTGCAGGCTAACCATGCGGGCGTGGGCAAAGAGAGAGATGGCCCCCCCAAAAAAGCAAAGGAAGCCATCGCGAAAACATGCACGAGACGACAGCCGCACAAGCCCAGGCGAGACTGTCTCTGTGCCGGTATCCGATGAAGGTGTGCTGCCAAGCGATGGGCGAGCGTGGTGGCACATCCGGCGCCAAATCAGCAATCGAATCTTGCCGTTACCAAGACGGACAATCACGAAACAAGCGTGCGTGCTGCAGGTCGTGGCCCGGCCATTACCGTCGCCCTGGAACCAGACCAACGGGTGGTCGCATCGATGGGACGGGGGGAGGGGGATGCCAACCCACACGCAACACGCACACGCCCCCCATCTTGCTCAGCATGTGCCGGTACTTGGTTGTCGTGCAAGACACGGCGAGAGATGCGTGGGTGGGCCGGGAGCACCATATGCAGCCTCCCCCAGGACCGCACCATGACTAAATCTCTTGGTAAACGGGTTGCTTCAGCCTGAGCAGATCTGCATGCATCTTGGCAGCACTTCCGCACCCTCCACCCACCTACGCTAGTCCAGGGCCCTTCACCGAGGCGAGCTGTGCCGTTGTGTCACAAACCCTGTTGCTATTTTCCAACTCGGAAGCTGGGCGTGGACCTGGGAACCCTGCCTACATTTCGTCAATATATCGCCATGTCCCGCCATTACGGGATCAGCGGCCCAAATTCATCCGGGCCAATAGCGACAACTCTGACTGTATTTTCCACAACCAATGTTGAAAAAAAACAAGACATGTTTGCCCAAATTAAGTAAAAAGGCAATTGAAATTGTTTCGTCAACTCCGGTGGTGCTGGTGGGTCTTTGCGAATGGCCTCAAATCAAACTAGGACGAGGGGGGCCAGACCGCAACCCAGAATTGCCACAAGATCTTGCAACATGTGGGGGTTCGATGACACCCGGGAGAGAGACTCCGATCAATTAATCTCTCAGGATCATCGGACGAGCCCCGACGGTCCGAAGAAGCAAGGAAAGCCCCATATATGCCATGCGGGACTACTCAGATGGGGAGCTGGAGAGCGAGGAACTCGTTACCATTGGCCGGTATCGCCTCAGCGGACAAGGATAGGACGAACAGCATTCATGACGTGCTCCGGAGCTGACGGCTGCTGTGAAACAACAAGTGAGCCACTTTCCATTTCCATTTCGTAAATTTCAAGACGGGAAACCACCGATGTTCCAAAGGCGCAGGGCGAGGACCCGTGAGGCTGTAGCATTAATGTCCATCCCCATATATGATATGGGATGGCCCTTGGCGGGCTATTTCGGTTATGGGATGATTGCAAAGAGTTTTTCGTGATTGGAACACGATTCTACGGTCCAGAGCCAAAACAGGGCGCGCTAGGAATAGAGCAATATCTCAGGGTGCATTGCGTCAGAGCTGGCTTCATCAGCCGAAGCCATTGCACCATGGACACGAGAGCGGTCGAGGCCTCGGGAAGGGAACCGGTGCTGAACGTCGGCAGTGTACTGCTGTCTGGCTCACCGTAACTCGGCAGTCCAGCCAAATAGGGAAGAAGTGTATTTACTAGATCCCGACATAGCAGCCCAAGTCCCCGTGATTTTTTTGCTTGCTTTTCAAATAGCGTGGAGCGGCGGCGGCATGGCAGCTAACTTCCCGAAACCTATAGTACTCACACGGTGCAGACTGACGAGGGTCTAGAATCTAAAGTTTTGCCGTAGCCGATGGCGGTACATACGCCGTAGAGTGAAAAAAAAATTATTACAAGTGAGACATGGGTTGGGGCCCCCCATCGTGAGGCGTCACTTGGGAGAGGGCAATTTGGGTAGAGTTGGGCTCTGGTTGCATTTCCGGAGTAGCAATCTCAGGGGGGCGGACACGGCGTGGTGGCATCTCGCGAGGATCAGCATGTGCGTACGAGACAGGGACGGACCTATCCACAGCGACGTTATTGATGATTGCTGCATGAGAATCATGCTGGCAACGTGGTCAGCATCTTGGCAATGGCCAGATTTTACTCCACGCCAACGACGCCCACAACGCCCACATTTCCCGCTCGCCGCGTCGTCCGGGGGGGCGGTGATGGCGACGACCCGACGAGAACCCAGGCGAGGTACCTGGGAGGTACGCGAATGCAAGGCGACGGACGAGGAGATGCGGTTTCTTGGGTGCATGTCGCCTTTCGTGCAGGGGGTGGGGTACCTATTGGCGGCCTTGTGAGTGGTGGTGAGAGCGGCTGAGATGAGTAGCTCTGCAAGCTCTGTGGGGCCGAGTTAGAGGGCAAATTCGATCCTTGGACAGAAACGGCATCGTTGGAGGGGGCCGGGATAAGGTTTAACGAATAAGCGAGACGGAGACCAAGACAGAGAGGACGATGGGATGGATGGATGGGGGTTTGTGATCCATACATGACATCGCATGGACTTGAAGGAGCGCAGGAGGGAGAGCGAGGCAGAGGAAAAAGGAATATTTTTTCGATAGTGAGCGCAGGCTAGCAGAGGGCATTGCAGGTGGCGGATTCATGGCTTGGAGGGGAGGCGTCAGAGTTTCTGGACGGGCATTGGGGGTAGAGGATTTAGAGTGATGATGCCATTTTCACGGGGATGGTGAAGTGAGAGATGGGAAAAGTAGGGTGTATACGATTGCGGTTTGCGCTGAGTCATCCTGCCTGCTTTCTTTTTGCCGGGCTGCGATATGGAAGCAGAATGGAAGAACATATCTGGAACACAAATGCCACCTTCTATTTGCAGCATCCGGGAACCAGGGGGACGTTGATCCATGCTTACATGTCTTGGCCATGACGGATGGCATTTTGGTTTTCCTTGTTCTCTAATCGCCAAGAAGGAAGAGGATTGAAGCGACCACCAAGAGTCGGGGAGAGGAGAGAGAGATTTCCCCTCTCCACCAAAAAAACACAGCGTAGAACAGGTCCTAGTCTCTTTACGACGGCGCGCCCTCGTCTCCCCGCTAGTGCCCCAAAAATTGCCCCACCACAGCAGCCCCAATGTGCTGGAGAACCCGCTTTCCATGAGCTCAACTCCCCGTCATTGGCCTCAGAGGCGATTGCGCCATCGCCGTCGATAACGTCGTGAGGGCCAGTTCGCTCCAATTGTGTCTGCGCGAACGCGGTGCCATCCTGGACAACAGCAGGTTTGTAATTATTATTTTTTATTTGCTTCTGTCGCGCAGGCTCGGAATGCGCCCGTCCAACCAGGACCCCGCCCTTCATCAGCCGCGGAAGGCGCATGTGCTTGTGATGACAGCTCTCCCTCTCTCCTTCTCCCCGCCTCCTCATCTCTCCCTTCTCGCTTCGCCCGAACCGTCGACGCCATCTAGCTCCTCAACATCCAGCGGGCCGCCCGTGGGGCCCCACCGCGCTGGCGGTAGAGCAAATCAGACGGGCACCAGCGTGTGGGCTTCCGCGGAGTCTCTACGGCATGACGACGATGGCATGCTTGTATCCCAGCCAGCACGCAATCAAGCCGAAAATTGGGGACCCTGCGCCGTCACTCCCTCCCCTCCCT